>CM026426.1:99993911-100036008 GCA_014871385.1 Ceratodon purpureus
GAGAGAGAGAGAGAGAGAGAGAGAGAGAGAGAGAGAGAGAGAGAGAGAGAGAGAGAGAGAGAGTCACAAACAAGGAGCGCAACACTTAATATGATCCAAGCAAAGTCGTAGTTTAAGATAAATGGAAGGGTTTCCATCTTGGGGTTTATAGAGGGGTTGGGACTAAGAGAACAAGTTGGGAATAGGTATGGGGAATGAGGACCGTAGGAACTTGCAAGGGGAGGTTTGCCTTGCAGGCGGGGGCGCGGGCCTCGCATGGGGGGGCGGGCAAACCTTAAAAATTGGAAGCGAGGCAGATGGGGCATTAGTGTCCCACTGTGGAGCCAATAGCCCTGAGGAAGGATACAAAGTGAGGTGATAGAGAAGACAAAGGGAGCAGAGAGGAGGCTGGGAGCCTTCATGTAGGGTGAGGTGGCAGGGATCGTGGGCCACTAAGCAGGGTAGAGACCGAGGATGATGGTAGAGGGGGGAGCCTAGGTGATGCATGGTGGGGAGAGCGCCTTGCACTGCAATAAGGTAGAGGATGCTTAACCATTGAGGGCGCTTGGGAATTGGCCTCCGAGGCCTGTATCCTCTGCTCATTGGATATGGTTTTTGAAGTACATTGAAAATGAACATCCTTCATGAGTATTTTTTTTAAATTTTTTTTTAGTGAAACAAGAAGTTAATGTAAAGGTTAGTATTGACACCGTTTGGATATTCAAATTTTGGAAAATTGTTGGAGCAATAAATATTTGACAACATAACATGCGATTTGGAGACTTTGACCCCTACTTTTTTTGTATTGTATTTTGGACATGTTACATTCATTTTCTAAGTATCATATTTGGTACACATGTTCCTATGAAGGTTGTGATTTAAATTTTTTAAAAACTGCAAGTTATGTAGTGCAAAAAATTCACTTCAAAAGTAGTCAAACTTTGTTGAACCCCTTCGTCAACATCAAAAAAAAAGTTATTTTTGGACTTCAAATAATATAATCTCCTATTCCATGCGGTCAAAAATGATAACAAAAAAATTATACAACTTTCAAAGTAATCTAGTGTAAGTTCCTACGGTCAAAAGTATAAAATAAACATTTTACTTAGACAATCACCCGTTGTACTAGAATATTGCAGACTTTTATGATTTTTGGAGAATTTTGGTGATGGCCAATTAGAGGTTTAAAACACCATGTACGACTTTTAAATACTATTCATTACCAAATTCCAAGATATTGGAAATAACTCATCTATGGCTTCCTTGGGAGTCATGTTTCCATTATGGAACACTACAACATCTTTATAAATACTCTCTCTGGCAACATTTTATGTCTTCTACACCTTCTTGCTCAATCCTTCATTTTTCAACAACTAGAATTTGGCTATGCATACTCTAAAATTGTAAAAAATAAGGAGTGCAACAATTTGCCCCTGAAAATGACAAAGAAAGTGTTGTGTGCATTCTAGAAGAGACAAAGCATTGATTGTTAAACATCTTAAGATCTTGTCTTCTCTAAAGCTTATATTGATGCTCTTGGACACTCCAAATTCTTGTGGCATCAAACCTCAAAATCAAATTAAAAGATCTAACCTCATCACTTTAAGATTATAAAGCACAAGTTAAATTGTTGTCAACTTTAATTTGACATACTCAGACATCTACCAATTAGGCCTTAAAATCATTATGGCTTTAGCCCTAATTGAAGCTTTAAAATAAATTGAATCTATATATGTAACATGAATTTCTACATTTCATAAATAATTTTTAGAACTTCTACATTAAAAACTAGAACATCACAAATTCACATAATTGTTTTTTATAGTCTATATAATTAAAAAAACACCATGTTTGTCCATCTACCATTGTACCATTGTCACATGATAATTCCACAAAAAAACTTATATGAAATTTAATTTATGTATCTTCTCAAAACATGCAACCTCTTTTCTAACTTGAAGGTATTTGTATGTGTCTTTTGAAATCCTTTTATTGATTATTATTATGATTATCTTGACAAAATCAATATTATATATGTTTATGTATATCTTTATATATCATTCTCATACTTTTAGATAGTGTAGAAAATCCTAAACAATTATTGACAAAAGACATTAAGACAAAAGACATGAATGCACATTTAAAAGCATATATCATAGAAACATATCCTATTGTCATAATGTTCCAAAGTTAATTTGCACTCACTATATAAGTTTAGATTCAAATTTTACCTTTCATAAAAAATCTAAAATTTTGCATAATGTTTTATTGTTTAGAATTTTCTACACTATCTAAAGAAATTATGAGAATGATATATAAAGATATACATAAATATATATATAATATTGATTTTTTCAAGATTTATATGATAATAATTAATAAAAGGATTCCAAACGACACATAAAAATCCCTTCAAGTTAGAAAAGAGGTTGCATGTTTTGAGAAGATACATAAATTAGATTTTATATAAGGTTTCTTGTGGAATTGTCACATAACTATTGTAGATGTACGAGCATGGTATATTTTACAAATTTGAAATAAAAATCAAACTATCATAGTGTTAACTACTAAAAAGCTATTACTACTTCGTCGTTTTCAAAATGCCTTGAAGTAGAAGTATACATTTTTTTTATTATATAGATTATTAATCACTACAACAAACAACTATGTACTTACAAAAGTATTAATAGAATAATGTATAAATTATGTTATTATATTGTACAAATAAATGATTGCGTTTCTACATGCTCTAATAATTTGTGGTGGCCAATAGATCATTGCATATTCTTGTTAATATAAATCAATGAAGATGTAAAAACACTCCATATTTATAGACTTAATTTAACTTAAAATGGAGATAATAATGACTGTTTTCTTTTGCTCATTCCCTCTTTGTTATACAATCTTTCCTCAAACCTCAACCATGTTCAAATTTCATCCTTTTTAATACAAATGCTATACTTGCTAACTTTCTGGTGCTTTGACTAGACATGATCTGGAATTTATACATCAGAATTTGATATGCAATCAACCAATCGTACAGATTTTGAGACATTCATCAATGAATGATTAAAAAAATTCTAGTTACATATTAAATTCAGTTTATTGATATAGAAACATTAAAATCATTTTCCATTTAATTTATTATTTTTATGTATTATGACTTTCATATTTTACTTCATTTATATGTTTTGTAGGATTACTTTTATCCAAGATTATTATTACTTATATATGATTTGCATGTCTTTGGAATTTGTACATTAGAAATTAATGTATGCCCTGTTTCCCTCAATGTAGAACTAAGCAATTAAGATGATTTTCTTGTATTTGTTTGAAGTATATTTGGCACATGCATGTTCATTGATTCAGGATATTTTGCTAAAATTCGTCTTCGTGTTTCTATGCTCATTTTGTTCACAAGCTGAATTTTGACAGGAATATTACGTAGACAACCTTCCATATGCGGTTCTTCATCATCTTCTATCGGCAAAGGTTTGATTCCGTTTATAATTGGTGGTATAATTTTCTCCCACACTGCATAGTTTTCCCCTGAGAATGCAAGCTTCCAAGTTCTTTCATCGGGCAATAATATTCCCATGTCCATCCTGCATATTATGTTTCTTTTTAAATTGCAACACTTCAAGCTTAGATATAGTTTATATCTTTAAGCACATAATAATGTCTAATTTTGCATTACATTCATTCACAAAATGTTTAAATTGATTGTAAAAGTACTTTGAACCAAGTTTGAGTATGAGACGGTCAGCAATAATGGCCAAGTACATATCCGCTTCAGCTATTTTGATTTTGATTTTACTTTCAGCATTGATAGAATTACGCAATCTTATTCGAACAAGCTCTTTTATTTGATGTTTCAACTTTTTATCAAAATAATGGTCATGAAACTGCAAAACTTAACCATACAAAGTAGACATTGGAAGAGTTTTCTAAAATTGCTTTTGAATTGAAAGTTAATAGATCGGTATGTGAAAATAGAAGTTCTTTTTGTGACTTGAATTAACGTTGATTTTTGTATAACAATTAAGAAAAAATCACATGTATTTGTTAGCTCCGACAGATTACAATACAGAATTGCTTCATAATCATCCTAGAGAATTCAAAAACTAAATTTGACATATAGGTCCTATTTATTCAGCTTATTCTAATTTAATAATTGTATTTCTAATTCAATGATAAAAATGTTGCATCATTTCCTATTATTTAAATGTTTAGTGATTTATAATATTACAAATTCATGTAATATTCAATTTTCTTTTAAAAGTTACCAAAATAATAATTTGTAATTGAATATAGGAATTTGATGTTTGATGAAAGACACCGACATTCAAAAAACTACAACTAAATATATCAACATGTTTAGAGTAGGATGTGATGTAGAATTTAATAACTAATTATTAATTGCAGGCACATTCTTATTCATAATGCTGATAGATATCATGTAGATTAATAAATATATATTATGACCATCATTAAAACTTATGCATGTGATTATACAAATAAAAAGTTGTAAGATACCAATATTAAGTTTATTTGTGGAAGATGTAAATTAAATTCTTTAGAATATCATTAGGTTTTTCATTTGCAAGTGCACACTAGTGGAAAAGATGGTCCTCTCCTTGGAAATGTCTAAGAAAATGGTGCCCAATTCCACCCATGCATAGTGGAATTGGGCATTATTTGCTAGGACACCTCCCTCGAGAGCACCACCTTTGCTACTAGTGTGTGTTATATTTGCAAAAATTGTTGTTTAATTTTGGAATATTGTCTTGTAAAATTTTGGTGACCTTATTTTACAAAACTTGGATCCTAAGTTAATTCAAATATACAACCAAATCTAATAAAAAATTTGAAACAAAAATTTGTCCAAGTTGAGACATTCATTCAAGTAGTGTTGCAAAGAACTTTAGAAATTAATAGTTTTCAAAAGATGTGCCTTCTAATATTCTTTACTCAATTTCACGATGAGTTATATAGACCTTCATTTAATTTTAATTGAACAACACAATAAAGATTTTTATTAATTGATATTCACTTCAAAAATAAGTATGCCTTTAGTAGTTCATCCTTGTACCAACTACTTGGAAATCAATATCAGAGAGAATAAAACTACTAGGAAGAAGTGAATCAATAGTTGCAAAGATGTGAGGATTAAATGTTACCGGTATCAGCTCGATAGTACTCAAAAGGATAATTCTCAGCAAAGAACGATCAAGAAGGAATGATTGAGCAAGCAAAAGGAGCAGAAAGGAAAAAGAGTTTCAACAACAAATCATGTATTTAAGAGAATGTGTTATGCCAATGAATGGATAAGGCTAAATCCCTTGTAGTGAGCCTAGCTGGCAAGCACGCGCGGCCGTGGCAAGATGCGGGTCCCGCCGCGGCAGCTCTGGTTTTTACCCCTCGCCGCAACCGCCACAATAACAATGTAATTCCGCGCCACGGTAACTTTGTCGACCCCCGGAACACTGGCCAGTGTTACAACAGAATCCGGCCGAGACACTACCATACCCATACCATCCATTCCATCGCATGCCATGGCCATGATGACGTCATTCTCTGAAAGAGTCTCCCAATGCAGTGTGACGGGCTTAGAGCATTCGAGAGTAGTATTCCGCAGGGTTCTTGATCTCTTCCGACGATTAGGGTTTTCGTTGCAGCATTGTGTATGCGATCTCTCGGTTTGTCACGATTTTCCATAGTTGTTGCGTTCTAGGTTCTGTTTACTCCTCAAGTTCGGTGTCGACTTCAAGCCGCGAAACACCAGAGGAGTGCCGATGAGACCGCCTGTCTACACTGAAGCTGTGGAACATGATGGGTCATTTTGGTGCACACCTTTTATAAGCGGAGGAGAATGTGGCGACATGAAGAATCACAAGAGTACGAGGAGAATGGGCAAATTCTACTTTCGGCAAATCTAGAGACGGCATTTCCCACAATGTACATGTTTCTACCCCCCTCTTGCGATGTTGTTTGCGGGTTTAGGGTGGGTTTTAATTCTTAGTTGTACGCGCATCTTAGTTGTAACGAGAACGTGATGTTGCTGCGCGTCCAGAATGTAGAGATCAGCTTCCACCGTTGAACCGCAATACAATATCAAAATTTTAGGGTTTAGGGTCGTCGTCAACTAAGTCTTTCTTCCCCCCCTTTTATTTCAATCACTCATGTCACATTTTATTGTAGTTGATATGTTCTTTCCCTGCGAATGATTCACTTACAGACAATAGAAATGACCTCTTATTTGTTTAGGGTTTCTAGCGTGAATTCAGTGTATCAGACATGAGTTTATTGTCTCAAGACGTCTATCATCATTAAGTCGATATTTATGATTGATACTGTAAGTTCTTGGGTGTACGGTTCACATGTAGAATTTAATTGCTCATTTCTTTCTTAGGTCAAGGCATTTATGTTGACAAGACCTTTTGCTTGCAGAGGTTCTAATTGCCGGAAGAAGCTTTAGGGTTTGGGGTAACTTAGTTCCGAGCGCGCCCTCGGAATGGAGCAATAGTCCTCTTCTTCAACGTCCACCTCTACTGCGAGCTTGAAACAATTAATTCCGTACGTTTTGCCGAGTTCCCTGACATGTGATGAATTTGCAGATCACACGATTCAGGGCGACTTTGTGACACTGTTTTAGAGGAATTCTTTCTTCCTCAATTCCGTATAATTTTTTGCTGCCATGGCGGAGTGATTGCGTTCTTATTGTTATGCTTATGTTCCTCTTCTTCAAGAGAACCATGCGTGAACATTTCCCTTAAGGGAGGAAACAAAGAAGGCCATAATCTTTCGGTCGCAGTGGGTAAGCAATGGCCGGGACCATGGTTTAGGGTTACTAAATTTTTCCTTTTATAATGTCTGTGTGTTTTGAGAGGGAGTAGGATATTAGTTCCGCGTTGTCTGTGCTCTGTTTGTGAATGGTTGTTGCAATATGTAGGTTCTTACAAATCAAAATATGTTCTTTTCACTCAGATTATTGCAATAAGATAATGGGTGTTTCACAATTCATTTGCAAAGAAACCTAGCAGCAACTATGATAGGTTAAGCGCAACATCTCCCATGCTAATCTAACGGTGCTTTTCTTTTGAGAATGTGCAGATACAGGTTTCATATGTTCGTGGAAGTACTTCGTTTTAGGATTTCAGGTCAAGGCCATATAGGGAACCCTTAACTTCGGACTTCCAATGAGTCGGTACATACGAGTAGCGATGGAAAACAAACCACTTACTCTCATCCTGAAGATCTAGGATAGAGTGTACAACGTCTGATATCCAAGTGAAAGGCGAGTAATGGAGCTGATGCGGGAGTTTGCCGCTCAGTGCAAGGGGAGTCTGATGCCGAGGAGTCAGCGCAGGTAATTTGTTTGTATACAGTGTGGAAAATCTGATTTTAACAATAAACTTATGTTGAACGTCCACCGGTTTGAGACAGGGTGTGAGGGGGCTGTTTATTCCAATGGAACGAAGGCGCTGCTTCTCCCTTACCCAAATTTCGTGCCTGGGCAAGGGAAAATGGTAGAGGTGATGGGTAAGCACGGAGGTGAGAGGATGGTGGGTAGGAAGAGATCTAAGGGTACGAGTCTCGGGGAAGAAGACGGAGATGTTGTGCGAGATGAAGAGAATACGGTAGAGGATGAGGAATGGGCTGGGGAATTCGAAGGACCTCCAGCTTTGAAGAAGCAGAACACCAGTGTCACGGAGGGCAAAAGATCTGGGCTAGGGATAATAGTATCTTCTGCGGGCGACTTGTTCTACGAGTCGGAACGACAAGCAATGGAGAATCTGGATATGGTGAAGGAAATTAAGAAGAGAAGGAGGAGGGTCGTCGGTGCACATACGCAAGTCGGGACATTTGTAGGAGAACAATCAGCACCAGTTCAAGCATAATGGAATCAACCCGCACCAACAGAGACACGTTGTCACCATCCACAGCACATCTTACAACCGGAGTCAAGTCCATCACATGGCAATGTGGTACCAAAATTCCAAGTTCAGGCTAAGAAACCGCACCCATTAAAATAGCAGACGGAGCTGAGACTCCTGACAAAGACTAGATACCCGGTAAGCGTTTGGGTTGAGGATACTATAGAGATTGCTAGTAAAGAGGTTAATACGGTGGAAGAGAGTTTTCTGTTAGCTACTAGTTTAGGGGCAGCGAGAGCACTAAAAGAGAAGTATAGTAGTTGATACGTATCTAACCCTCCCTTAACATTGGAACACTCAATAGCTGATGTTGTAATCAATTAGGTGTCACGTGGGGCAGTATTAGCATATAAGTATCTCACTAATGTAGATGGTTTGAAGGACATAGAGGGCCAAGAAGATGACGGGTCAATCCACGAACATGGATACTTGAAGGAGGATGGGAGCTGAGACATGTTAGGAGGTGACACTTGCAAGAGATCACAGCCAGTGGAGGTGCAGAGTTCTGATATGAGTATCAAGGCGGCGGTTTCAGAGATGAGGGTGTGGGACGAAACATTGGCGGAGAACACAGAATTGCAGCAGTACTGGGTGAAGGGTTAAGGCTTCCCGGAGCCATTTATGTACCAGCCAGAGATGGATAGAAGATTCCTCGCTCGAGAAGAGGAGTTCCAGCGGCACGAGAGAGTTTATGTTGCTCTGGAACAAAGACAAGCTAATGATGCAATTTAGGCTTTAAAATTTCCAACCACACCGGAGAAGCCCGCTGTACCAGGACTGTACCATCTCCAAACCTTTGAAGGGTCCGTGACACTACCATGGTCCTAAGACCACAAAACTAGTAAGAGTTTCCGCCGTGCTTGGAAGGAGTGTTACCCGACGCGAGAGTTCCAAAATCAGCTGATGGGTTGCCTCTGGTGGTGGACATTGAAAAAGGTGAGCTCCGGTTTTGTACTTGCTTTCCTTTACTCATTTACAATTTTGGTGTCACACTGCTTTGCATTATTGTTTCCGTGTGGTAGAAGGGCTACTTACTGAGTGTTTCCTCTTTGCGTAGGCTAATGAAAATTTGCGCGAAGACGTGAAAGCTATGCGGCATTCAATTTGGGCGGCCAGGGATCTTCTAGTTGCAAGCATGGGTGCTAACAAGGCTTACCTCAAGTTGGACAAGGTTTGTGCATATGTATAGTGAACCCAAGAGTACGCAAGGTTTCTCGAGACTAGTAGGGATTATATCAAGACGCAAAAGGAGGAGATGCAAAGGTTACGTGGGCAAGGGAGGAGTTCCGAGAGAAGAATGCACTGTTGAAGGAAACGATCCTCTGGGATTGGTGTCGAATATGGAGGATATTCATTAACCGCCACAAAATCTTTGACAAGCTCCCACCCTTGCCGTGGAAGCACGACACTAAGTTACTTTTCCAATATCTGAATTGAGGTAGCAGTGCTTTCCATTAGATGTTCGAAATATGTCTGACTATTTGCCTATGAAAATTGCAGAGTACGAATCACGGCTAGTGCGGTGGATGCTAATCCGCCAACGCAAGGAAGGAAGAAAACCGACTCCTTAGATTCAATTGTTCAGACTTTTCTATTTATAGGAGTATCGCATTCACCGGCAGATTTCTTGTCCCATCTACGAGCTAATTCCTTGGATCATACGTGATAATTTGTGCATGACACTAAGATTAGTAGGGCCTTGTCTACGTTAGTGTCACATGGTCCTTTCATGTATGCCGATGTTGAAGAGACAAGTGCAGCCTTTGAATGTAAGGTAACCATGGAGATTGCACAAATTAGAGTGGGGAGGAGAGACGTCTTAATCAAAGGAGTGATGGATTGGGTGTGTCGAGTGCAATTGTGTGCTCTTCAAGATTACGCTGCCAAGCATCCCCAGTGATTCGAAGAAGCGTGGTGTACAGTACGCTACTGGGAATGGGGATTGTAGACAAAACACTGGGACAGAACATTGCAAAATTGGGAGGATCGTGATGTTGGATGGGTTCCTAACCTCACTACGCCATCGTGGAGTACAGGTGTGGCACGGTTGCGAGGGGACATTCTAAAGGCAACTCGTGAAATTGGAGTAGCGGTGGAAGTGGAAGACAAAGAGCACTGGATCTCATGTGTGGGTACGGTTACCTCAGAGGAGTCTGGTGATTCCGTGCTTCATGTCGATGGAGCGCAGTCCGCGAATGATGCAATGGAGATGTTGGAAGCGATTTC
Organism: Ceratodon purpureus; assembly: GCA_014871385.1. Lineage (NCBI taxonomy): Eukaryota > Viridiplantae > Streptophyta > Bryopsida > Pseudoditrichales > Ditrichaceae > Ceratodon > Ceratodon purpureus. The sequence goes on from CM026426.1 coordinate 100,004,054, forward strand.
AGTACTTGCAGTAGTTGATAGTGAGGGCTCTCACGGGGTCCTAGCACGGAGCAGCAAAGAAGATCAATACTTCGAAAGGCCGATGGGAAAGTCACCCACGGTGCAAGTAATTCTTCCTTCTGCAGTACGAGGGGAAGAAGTTATTGCGGAGCCAATGTTACCTATCGACGGGAATATCGTAGTGTCATAGACTAGACTTCCTTAAGACATGATGGCTAGTGTCACGGATGCACTGGAGCAATGTTCGTCGAAGGACCAGGGAAGCATAGCAGGGGGTGGGAACCAAGACAAAGATCCCTATGCCTTGGTCATTTCCCTCAAGGGTGGACCTGGTGCTCTTCGAGTGGCCGACGATATACAGAATGTGGTTGGTCCCAACTGCAAGACTCAGCCCAAGTCACACCTTGATCAAGATCTTGGAACGATTGACATTCGTGCTTTGGAGGATGGGGCCAAGGTGGAGAATCATTACAGCGCTGCAATCTTTTCGGAGATCATGGTAGCAATGCAAGAAGACAACATTCCAAAGAACCCGGAGCCTTTAATGATAGTCATCTAGGTTATTGAGGGGGCGTGTGAGATGGACGACATCCACCTAGAAGGATCACAATTTGTTTTCAGTTTGTACCAGTGGATGACTGGCAATACATTGTTGACATCGAAGACCCCTCCGCGGGGAGTGTTGGCGGAAAGTGGGACCAGTATAGGGGGTCCACAAGCGCCTGATGGTCTAGACTCCACTTCGGAGAACCTTGCGGGTCTCTTTGAGCAGGAGAGCAATATGGAGACAGTTCACCTGTTGGTGAGACTCTCCCAACCTTCCCATGATATTGGTGCTATTGACTTCGTTCCAGGGCAGCAGACAACAATATCATCGGAGATGGAAGATAATGCGGAAGGGACGTTTTCCGGTGCCTCTAAGGACTGCAGAATTGCTGATGCATCCCGTATCATTAAACATAGCCTTCCACAGGTGTACAAAGTGCTGGCTTTGGATACACTAATGAGAGACGTGCCTATGCTAGGCAAAGGAGCATCTTGTAAGCCCGAGATAGTCTTCTTCAACCAAAATAGGATGGAGGTGGAAGTGAGGTACAAGGCTATCCTTGACCTGAAGAAGGCTAAGACCTGGCTGGGGAACGATGTCGTGCATTTTGTGCTATCCAGAATATACATGGCGTATCCGCAACAGAGGCGTCATGAGACTCACATAGTTAGTTCCCGAGTGTGTGCTCTTCTTGATGCAATCATGTCTAGTACAAAGTCTGTATAGAAGTTGGCCAAGGACTACTTCCAACCCCCTCCTGGAGTGGAGGTGAATGAGGTCAAGGAGATAGTTATTCCATGGGTGTGTGATGGACATTGGTTGGTGCTGCTTTTTCAACCACAATGTGTTTTCCACTTGGATTCATTGGCGGACACAGTCCACTTCCCAAGAGGCAAGCATTCAAAGTTTGTAAGGTGGATGTCTACAGCGTGGCAGTGTCTGAGAGGCGTCGAGGAGTACCTAGTTGAGGATCTTTCCACCATCACAGTGATTCTGCAAGTTGGAAACAACGAGTGTGGTCACCTGTGCATTCGTAACATCATGTTATATCTTATGGTTTGAAATAGTTGTCCTCCTCTATCAGGACTTGATCATACTTCATTAGTGTTGCATATCGTGACACTGTATTGTATCTAACAATGTTTTTCTGAACCTTGTATCACGACAGTTTTATACACGCGACATGGCAACGAGAGGGGTGCAGCTGCTTGGCCAATACCTCAAACCCCACACGGAAATACAGATGAACAAGGAGATGATGGTGCTATTTGCCCAAAAGCTTGACCCGAGACAGAGGGATACTCGCTATAGGGCCCCATTCTGCCAGATGCAATCCAAGAATGCCTCAGATGGTGATGAGGAGGGGCTGCTAATGGATGGTGCTCCACCCTCAGCACCAAACCATCCCAGAGTAACTCGTGCGTCTCAAAAGGCCATGACCCTGGATGTCTCAAGCGATGAATCGTGACTTCTCTATGACGGCGTACACTGTCTTTAACTCTGATCTTCAGGATATATGTTGTAGCGATTAAATATAGTGTGCTCTCAATTACAATAGACAGACCACAAAGAGGGTATTAGGACATGGACAGCCTCCCTCTCAATATTACTATAGACAGGAAACAACGTTTATTAAAACGCTTTACAGGAATGTAACATTGATACAATAGGTTTTGGGACTGCCCTACAGCATCTTTGGCTGTGTGCGTGTTGTATGTTAGTTGATTTTATAAACAGAATATCAGCATTGCAGCATTGGAGTTGATCATGAACACAAGGGTATCCTTTATTGATCGGGGGCTCATGCAGAGTTACTGAAGAATGTTGCAGATTTGGCACAACAGAGGTCCTTTGACAGAGTCCAACTTTTCATCAATGAGTGAATGTGGAATACAGCTGGTTTTTTTTCACATGTCGCTTACCTAACCCTTAAGATTAAGCTAACCTCAACTCTCAATTTAGATTTGAGTTTGTTTTTTATTTGTATGTAGTCAATACCCAAGGCATTGTAACATCACCTTATCATATGAATGTGATATAGTTCTTATTTAAAAAAAAAACACTATTATTTTGTCACTACAAATACAACCATATAATACTAATAAAAGAGAATTTGTTAAAATGGTTATAATACCTATTTGAATTTGTAGCTGCTTAGATGATTAATGTTGACTAAATTATATTTTATTTCCCTTATCCAATCTTATTTATTTATAATATTTTTCCACTTTGTAATATGGATCTTGTGTTACTACGTTTTTCAGTTACCTATCACTCAACAAATATCATCATTTTTCATATTCTTCTGCTCTATATATAATGAATTATACAAATTTATCCACAAACAAGATATACCACCAACACCAATCATACTCCAAATCTTTTTGATATTATCCTTTTCGAAGTTCTCTTTTGCAATAAATATCATCATCTGCAAATTTATGTGTCCCCAATGTTTTTATGTTTTTGCTTTCTATTTCATATATTTTGATGTTTTCTCTATCCATTGCAAGAAATTTTTATTTTGTTCCTCTCCACTCTCCATGATTGGTTTTATTGAGATTATCCTATCTAAATCCATGCCATTTAACATCCTTCATAATCTTATTTATTCATGTCTTAATGACACCATTTTTTCCCTCCTTTTCCTTTTTTTATTTAATTACTTTGTTCTTGGTATTTTGTCTTCCTATTGTTGTTATTCTTTCTTATCCTTTTTAAACTTTTATCGCAACTTTCTAGGTTAATGTTTCCATTTTTTTTAAATGAATTTGTTCCTTCTATTTGTAGTTTTTTTATTTTTTTTATTTTTTTATTTTTTTTATAGTTTTAATCTTATTTCTTGCATTTGTATTCCTTCTTTAACTGTTTCTTTTTAATGAATTTCACTTTCTAGGAAGTTCACTTTCCATGCTAGGTTTTCCGATCGTATCCTGTTTGAATTCATGCCTTTTAACATCCATCGTAATTTTGTTTCTTCATGTTATCTTAACGCCATTTTTTATTTCACACTGATTTATTTATTTATTTATTTTCCCTTTCTTCTTTCTCTATATATTGTTGTTCCATTCTCTTATCCCTATCATATATTTAGAGTATGCTTTAATAATGTTTCCTTCCATGTATTGAAATGGATTCATATTTTATTAATCTTCTTTTCCTCTTTCATATTTTGCTAATCGTTTCCTTCTTAAAAATTCCTTATAATTTGTTATTTCTTAATGAAATGTAAGTCATTTCCGTTACGTCTTCAATTCAATATCCTTGCTTGTACTGTTTCTATATTTTTTCTAGACCGAATCTAAATAATTTTTATTTTTCTTTTTGAGATATATTTAAAAAACCAAGATCTTTGGAAAATACGGTAAAAAGTACATCATCCTAAAATGAATTAAGTTAATTACTCAAAATATATTACTTATGTAATTAAGTGATCACAGTCCATGGACCTTTGCGTACAACAAAATTCAACAAATACTTACTTGCCTCGTAAATACTATTAAACAAACAAAGCTTACTTAAAGTTCAAAAAATAGTGTTATGCTAAGAGCTTATGCAAAGACAGATCGGTTAGTCGGAATCCATACTCAAGTGACAGTGTAATCTATCTAGGACTGTAGTTACTGACGTTGTCATACTCTTCTTCGCCCATGCCCCCGTAAAACTCCTCCCACAAGCTCTTCTTCATGATGCTATTTCCAAGGTTGTCACGGACGTCCGCCAGCGCCCAAGGACGTCCTCTGACTTAGAAAAAAAAAATCACACGAACAGGTTTCACCCCCGGGTGAAACCAAATTCTAGGGGAGGAAGCATTTTTTGCTCCTCCGATCGGCCGATTTGGCAGCCGTCCGCGCGAACGGCCGCAGAGACGGGGGGCCGTCCACGGCGACGGCCGCCCAATTCAAATCAAAACCGCCGAAACTTAAAATGTTCATAACTTCTTCAAAACTTGTCTAAATTGGGCTTATGAGCTGTTTTTTGGCATCTAAGTTTCCTGTACATGCCGAAAAACATCTCATAAGTCCAATTTGGACACGTTTTAAGAAAGTTACGGCCATCTGAAGATTTTGAAGCGCCCCGGAAATTAAAATGTCCATAACGTCTTCAAAATGTGTCCGAATGGGGCTTATGAGGTGTTTTTTGGCATTCACGTTTCTTGTAGATGCCAAAAAACATCTCATAAGTCCAATTTGAACAAGTATTGAAGACGTTGTTGGAATTTGAAGATTTTTGGGAGTTGAGGGGTCGGCCGTCGGCGGAGACGGGGGGCCGATCCCGCGGACGGCCGTGGAGACGGGGTGCCGTCCGCGGCGACGGCCGCGCAATAAAAAAAAAAACCCTCGAATCCTAAAATGTTCATAACTTCTTCAAAAATTGTCTAAATTGGACTTATGAGGCGTTATATGGCATTTACGTTTCCTGAAGATGCCAAAAAACATCTCATAAGTCCAATTTGGACAAGTTTTGAAGAAGATATGGGGCGATGAAGTTTCATTTATGTTTTTGTACAAGTGAGGCCATTGGTCGTCCGCTTTTCGAGGGGGACGGCGGCTGCTTCTACTTGTTCCCTCCCCTCTCTCTTCTGTCACTAACTTCCTTTCCTCCCTTACGCTCTTCCTTTCCTCACACCCTCCTTCCTTAGCAAAAGCAAAGTAGTCCTAGAACTTCCATTTCTAGACATGTAGTTTTCCATATGTAGTCCAAGTGAGGAAGTTTCTGACACATGCATTAGTTGGCTGAAGAATGTCCGAAAGATTCTTTGAGGAGTTGCATCTTATCTATCTTGGGGGAGATATAATGGGAATAGTTTTATAATAATCTACTTAAAAGTTCCGGGTTGAAGTTTTTTGTTGACGTTCAATAATGGTAGTGGAAAATTTAGTTATAGAAGAGAATTAAAGGGATGAAAATTGGATGGGGGACGGAAAAGCGGGTGGTATATAGAGAGTATGAATCAGGAATGGAACATTGGAATTAAATAAGGGATAAACTTGAAATTTAGAAATGAATTTTAATGAGAGGATTTGGAAGGTATGTTGTAGAGGAGGTAACACTTAGGAATTAGAATTCAAATCAAATTAGATAGGGGTTGAAATTGTGTGAAGGAGGTTGGAGGACACATTAATTAGAATTGACGATTGCAAATTTGAATTAGAAGTCAAAGATGGTGGACAAAAAATTCATTATAGATGATAGAGGATAGAAATTTAAATACAACAAATTATAGCTCTAATAATAAATAAATAAACCAAGCCATCTAACAAGGGTGGATGTTTAATTTTAAAAGGTGGGTGAATTTTAAAAGTTCGGAAGTTGACATTAAGAGAACTGTTTCTTTCTTTTGGAATAAAGGATATGCTAGTATTACATTTGAGTACTTGGGCTAGTAAATGCCACATTGTTTGCCTTCCATTCCTTTTAGACAAACATTGAGTCTCTATGGCTTAGAGTTTAACAAATCTAGTCAATTTTTTTTCTGAGATTTATGAATTTTTTTCCATCTTAAAGGTGATTCAAAATCATTATTTTTATGGATGAACGACATAACAGGTGTATTCATCTAAATGTGGAAATACAAAAACATACTTCGTAGCCAAAAATAATATAGATCTATTATTATTAAACAACTCATTTCTTTAAAATCATTGGCATTTGTATTAATATTCCATTCTTAGTATTCTATTGTTCTGGATCCCAGCTAATGTTAAGAATAGAGTATTACTACAGAATGCTTCTATAAAAAAATACGAAGAAGTAATGGATAATTTATATTTGTTTATTTATTTATTTACGTATTTAATTATTTTGTATTCTTCCATTAGTCTTCAATTCTATCTTTTATTTTTATATTTTTCCATTTGCCTTCCATTCTATCTTCTTATTTTTTTTTATTATACTATTTTTCCATTCTATCGTCTCTTTAGTTTTTTATCTTGACATTATTCTTCCATTCTATCTTCTCATTTTCCTATCCTTCCATTCCTCTCCCATCATTTATTCATTTATTTAATATTCCTCTAATTTGTCTCCCATTCTATCTTTTTATTTTTAACTATCGGAAGAAAGGAAAAATAAAAAAAAATTAGGGGATTATTTTATGTACAAGCCAATAATAAAAAACAGACAATTGAAATAAAATACAATATGACGGTAAATGAAACATAACAAATAACCGCGAGATAGACAAACTACAATGGCAAAAGGTTTTAAGGAAATAGATGTGTATAGAGAAGATAGATATCAAGGGAAAAAATAAAAAATAAAAAAGTAATGAGAGGTAATATTAAATTAAGAAGATAATTAGAATAAAAAATCAAATAAAAAAAATAATAATAATTCCAAGAGTAGAAATGAGATACAAGAAGAAATGAGGACTATGAAGTTAATAGAGAAAACCATGTCATGGTAATAACATTATGGCAAAAGAATTAACTAAATAAAAATATCCATCTTAGGAAGGATTTTTTTTTTTTTTTTTCAAAGATCAGTGGATTAGATAGAGCACAAGACAATAATTGGAAAATAGTTAATTGAAACTATGTAGAATATAATGGTATTTGAAAACATAAGAAATAACCCTGAGATATACAAACTACAATGGACATAATTTTGAATATCCAAGAAAGCAAGTAATTAGGAAAAGAGCATTTTCATGAAAAAAAAGATTTGTCTTGCCATATAAAATTGAAGCCAAAAACATACAAACTTGTCACATTAATGTGAGAGAAATCCATGTCGAGTATTCCTTTAAAATTATTACCTAACGAAATAATGTCTTCAAATGAAAGTATATTATCATTTATTAGCTTCTCATAGGCCCATTGGCCATTGGCCATAATTTCATTTCCAAAATAAATGTATCCTTCCTTCTAGACATTGAGATTATGTTTGCAAACCATAGTAGAGCACCAACAATTGAAGGACATACATATCTCCTTCTAAAGTATACCCCAACATCAAGGCGCAGCGAAGCAATCTTGTGAGCAGCGAGCAGCGAGCAGCGAGCAGGAAATCTAAAATTGGTCTAAATTTTTGAAAAAAAGTTGACTTTTTTCAGAATTTGCGTTTTTTTTTTTTTTTTTTTTTGGTTTTCTTTTTACGGGCAGTCAGAAATGATTATATTTAGTAAAGTACCTATTACCGTGGATTTCATGAATAACCACAAATAGTACATATAAATACAAAAATCAAAGGTTTTACTCTTTAAAAACAAAAACATATGGATTCACGATGATATATACTTAACGATTTCCAGCCTCGTTAAGGGGTATCTCGGATCCGAGAGACTCCACATTTGCATTTGGTAGGTGTCTCTCGGATCCGGTATACCCTTTGACGAGGCGGAAAATTACAAATTTTTTTACCCCAAAAAAAAAAAAAAAAAAAAAAAAACATAAAATTTAAAAAAAAAAAATTGAATATGGATGATTATTGGCTCTTCAGGACTATGCTTGTAGATCATCTGTGCAAAATAAATAACTAAAGTATAAGAAAGTAGTAGAATCTTTATTCTTCGCAGTTCAAATCAAATACAAATCCATTTCAAATCAAGGTACTGCTGGGATATTGTTAACATAGATGTTCACTTCTGAAGGCTAAATGCACGCTACACTGCGCCCATACGTTCGAGAACGCGCATAACTTCATTGTAGCTATAGCTAGGAGCATGCATGAAGGAGTCCTCCTTAGGATCCATCTTGCACATGTATCGAAGAATATAGTATACATGTTTGCAATATTTCCATTGCTTTGCCTTTCCAAGAGTCTCCGAAATCATCTTCACAAAATCTGGGCAAGTGCATTTGGGGAAGCTGGCAATGGTGATGCGGTACATCTTGTTCCCTCCTGTGTTTAGAGTTACCACCCATCCATAACCTGGATAAGGAATAGTGGTTACTCCTGTAACACCACAGTAGTCCATGAGAGCGGCACTTTCCCACTTGTTTCTCTGATCTACAGTGGGTACGTCAGGATTCCTTCGAATGGAATGATTGTTGCGCAGCGTAGGATGCGCATCTGGGTTTGCCGGTTCCTTGAAATGGGACCTGGGAAGTGGCCACTTTGAAGCTCCTTGGAATTGACGCCTTGGGGACAATTCACCTCGCTGCTGCAATTGAAATCCAGCCTCCTCAAGATCTAGAACTTCCTGACGAGTTAGATTAGTTCCAATTTTCACAGGCCACACCATAGGGATGCTCGGCCAATCCATAACCCAATTCTTGGGCCCCCCCTTCACGCAACGGTTGATGTCATCGGGGCAGAACCAAAACTCTGCAGGAACAAGACGTTTGGTGTGATAGTCTTTCTTCCTCCCTGAATACGTAGGTGCAGGTGTTCCCTTTGCTCCCCTTGATATCTTTGCATCGCATTTCTTCCTCGTCTGGGCTTGTAGGGCTTGACATTTTCGTGCTGACCGATTCGAAAGGCGAGCAATGTGCCACGTGTTAGGATCACAGTCTGTTTCCTCTACAGACGTGGTATGCTGGACACCGCACGTTGGATCCGAAAGTGCTTCCTCAATCCTCGCTCTTCTTGACCTGGTCCCCATCGTAGGTATTGAATAATTCACCTTATCTGAGCGATGTGAGTCGTGAGCTGATCCTGGGGGGAGATCAAGCTTCCGCTTCAATGAGCCAAAGATCTCGGCGCCCTCTAGTCCTTTCTCTTTCGTTAGCACATCGTCCGCTTCAGGATAGGCCTTCATTGCTTCAGCAATCATGACAGGGTCCAAGCTCCGTTGTGCTTGACGAAGTCGGAGCTCTGCTTTATCAGGTCCTTTGCCCCCTCGCCCCCCCTTCAGATACTTCCTGTACTGCGTGATTTGCATGAAGGCGCGCATCATATCATCCACTGTGGCGTCGTATAGGCAGTTCCCAGTGTTACCAGATTGTTGAAGCCACTTGTTGTGTATTGTCTCCGCTAGGTTGCAAGAAGGCATGTCTGCTCGTTCATCAAGCGATAGATTCTGATAGAGAAAAAGAGAACTGTTTCAGTGAATAGAAGAATTTCATACAGGACTTGCACAGGGGCCAAGGTTTAAGGTTAGTTACTTACCAGCTGCATTGCTCCACCCCATTGCCTGTAGCGGTAGTGCCAGAAGACCATCCAGTCATTGAGAGCTCGTAACGCAGCGTCCGAGGTGACACACCCTCCAGGTTGCCACCATCCTCTGATGACGTTGTACATGTCCTCTGCCTCCTCCTGGGTCTTAGTGTCCTTCCATTGCTTGCACAGGGATCTCATTTGCTCTTGATACTCCGGCTTGATGTGGGCTATGGTCACCCGCTCAAGGCACTTGGTCCAGTGAAAAAGACAAGTTCGTTCCCGACCTTCCATCTTGTCATTCACGTTTCCGTTGCCGTACACCTTCCGCACAGCATGCCAGTTCGCGCCTGCACTGTCCGCCATGAATCCTTTGAAGTTCGGCTTCGGATGTCCATTGTCCTCCATCACACTGTTCAGGTTCTCCCAGAACAAGGTCTGGGCAGTGGCGTCCTCAGACTGCATATCACATAGAGCTATGGTCATGACTCTGCAGTATCTACTATCATATACATGGCATGCCATGGTGCTCCAGTCCTTCACTCGTCTGACATGGTCGAACATGATCCACGAATCTTGAAGGTCTCCCCCGGGCTGCATGCGCTTCACTAGGTCCGTACCACTGCCAGGCATATCCACTTACATTTTGAAGATGAACACCTTCCCTTTTGTCTGGCCTGGAAATTGGTTTTCGTGGATGAATTTGAAGGCGTTGTACTCCTTCAATCGCATGATGTTATCGACTAGACCATTGTCCTGGCGTAGGAATTTCTTCGTACCTGCAACAAAGTGCCGAATGTTTGCATCCGACATGGTCTCAAACTTGTCCATCACCTGAGCCATGGGTGAACCACGAAGGTGATTCTGCCCTGGAGTCGCTCGAATGAGGTAGTCCGCCAGAAATATCTTGCTCGCTCCCAAAACGATGGCAGAGTTCTTCGCATTCGGAGTACGGAGGACTTGCTCGCCTATGCACTCGTACATGAGATCCAAGGTCTCAAGGCAGGTACCATCCGAAACTGGATGTTTATGATGCCCGAGATGGATGGCGGCCCGAGTCATGTCTGGATCTTTGCTGGTGACATGGAAGATCCTCGCAGCACATAATTCTAAACAGACAGAGGGAGTATGGCAGATTTTGCAAACAAGAGTTGAGTTAGGGGGATGCTTCTCTCCTACTAAAATCTGACTTGGGGTAAGCCCAGCCCACTGAGTGGAATTCACCTTCCCTGGATTCCTATCTGTATAATCACAGTTCAAGTTCGGGCACTGAAGATGTCCCGTACAGTTGGACTTACGAAACTTTAAGCCAAAGTCATTCTTAACATTCGTGGTCATAGTCTTACACCACGCGTGCCCGTCATATTGTTTCCCCATACCATCCAACTCTCCACTGAATGTCGTCGGGATGTTCTCAGGGAGAGGAGGCAACTCGAAGATCTTGTCACCATCATAGGTTGCGGGAAGGTACTTTACTTCTACATGCTCGAGGCTAGCAAAATCAATCGACAAAATATCTGACCTGCAGCCCCTCCTTCCAGCAGTCTTCTTGATGGCCTCCAAGATGCTACGCGGCTTCCGTGAAGTTGGATGAACAGGGGGGCGGCCTGCGGAAACTAATGGCGAACGTAGGTGAGTCCTGCCCGGCAGTGAGCGAGTGGACCCAACAGAGGTCCGTCGTTGAAAAGGATTCGCACAAGTATCTGCTAGACGGATATCAGGGACCACATCATCGTCCGAATCGCTCAGGCAGTGGATGTCGGGAGCACTGCCTTCTACCTTGACCTTCACCAAAGCAGGAACTCGAACAGTGGAAGTAGAACTGGGCGGAGTTAGCATGACAGTAGACTCTGACATCTGTGAATCCGTGAGGCCGTAGACTTTATATGTACCACTATGTAATGTCCAAACGAAACCCTCTTCCTCTCTGGTTTTCACTTGAAGAACAGTCTCACTCAACACTCCATTGTCATCAAAAATCTCCCTCTCAACGTACATTGACCCCATTCGAAAATGAAACCTAAGACTCAGAAGCTGCTCAGACACCTTCACTGATCCATCTGCACCTAATGGCGCTGTAAACGGGGCCACATGGCCATGGGCACGAATAGATGCCATTCTAAGCGCCTGGTAGAAGATTGGAGATGTAGAGTCATGCATTGAGAGAGAACTAAAGGAAGAGTGGGAATAAGAAGTGAGGTGATGATGATTACTCCTTAACTCTTTTATGTTGGTATCACCTCATGAGCCATCTATTAGGTAAGAGCGACATGGTGGATGACAAATCAAATTAGTAAAGTTGTTAAGCATTGGCGTTAAGCAATAAGACGGCTAAGAGAATACTGTTGGCTAGATTAGCATGAAATTCAAATGAATCACTCTTTTTCCAGATACAAACAGGAGTACGTGGCGCGGTGCGGAGATAATATGTCTCTCGGATCCGAGAGACAGTTTTACGCCGCAATTTGCAAAGTGTAAAATAGGGAAAATATAGACATGACTGACGTGGAGCTTTCAAACTGATCTCCTCAACAACTCGACACAGTATTACAAAAAGCATATGCAACGGCGTAACTGATAATGGAGAAACGAATGACGGCCACCTACACCAAAACAGGATTGATAGCTTCAATATTATTAAGAAATAGACTGCCACTTTCCAGTGATACATGTCCTACCTTATAAAATTAAATAAGTGGAAGTGATATGACAAATAAATCTAAGATCATGGTCCTAGCAGAGTGTCAATACTCCTCCTAATTCAGTCCAAGAATCTAACGTGGCGACCTCGCTTGGATTTTTTATTTTCGTGCATATTGATCGTACTATTCTTTTGGGATCCAGGGTCCACATCTTCAATTGCCGAGCATCCCTTCATCTGAAGCTTTCGTCCTTTACGGCGCGGTGTACCGCGTAACAGAGCTCTTGTGTACGTTCCCGGTTGAATGATTCCAACATCAGCATAGGCATGCTTCTTCCTGGAATCAGAATCATCGATGTGAGCATCGTCAACGTCAGCCGCACTAGCCTCAATGCCAGGATGTCCCGGGGACTTTACAGTATGAAAATGTAATGAACTTGGAAGAGGATCAGGAGGAGGGGAGACGTGGCCTTCATCACTACCTTTCGGAATAGGCTCGAAAGGGCCTTCAAAATCGTCAATTGACAACACTAATGCCATGGCATCCTCGACCAAGGGGGAACTAGACCGCTTGCCTCCCTCTGCATCCATGGTCAGATATGCGAAGAGGACAACCGCACCGTCGACTATGAGAGAAGGAACTAATTGGTTTGGGTCCTTATATTACCAATGATACGTCATTCGTGGACGGAGAGGATTTGACATCCACGGAACTGTTCATCTCAATTAAGATTTTAATTATATGTCCAGAGGGGTAGAGTATAAGTACTGAAGCCTGGTCTGGAGCACGGCATTAGAGAGCGTGTAGAGTCAGTTGTTATAGTTGGGAATTTCTCTTCAGCTCTGCACACATGACGGCAAATAAGTCAAAAGATGTAGGAATAGAGACGCTTGTACCTAGGAGTAGCAAAAAGAGAGGCCAGACTTATAAGTTTTCTAGCGGTAAGCAGAAAACTGCTGCAGTGGCGAAAAAGAGAAAAAGAGTGGAAGGTGATAGCATAGACAGAACTGTTAGGACTCTAATGTATGAGGAAGTCTCTGAACAAGGGACAGAGTCATTTCGATTAGAAAGGGTGGAGGAGGACGCACTTGAGTTTGAAACACCACGTACTGGGAAGAGTGCAGCGGGAAGGAACCAAGCCGTCTCATCCGGGCCAGCACTTGAGTACAGTGACGCGGGGTCGAAGGATTACAACCTAGGGTTTAGGGGAGGAGGAAAGAGGAAGTCGTGTGAGAGTGCCCTCATTGAGAGTGACGAAGAGGTTTTGGTTGAGGTAAGTAGAGTGTGATCATGTTGTCCCTAATCCCATTCTCATGAGTCGCCTTGTGTATAATCATTGTCGTCTTCTTCCCCAGTATAAGGCTGCTTTGGAGGTTGGGACTTTGGATATTCTTATTTGTAAACGCAAGTCTTTCTTCACAGCATTTGTTTGTAAGTGACGAGTTAGAGAGTCGACTGTCTTGAGTTAATGAGAGATGGCAGAAGATATTACTAGAGACTTGGGTGCGCTTATACCCCTCGAAGGGTCAGATAGTAGTGACGAGAAGGAGAGCACTAATCCATGTCGGTCCAATGTGGGTAACCAGGAAATGTCGGGGGGAGTGCGAAGCGCGTCAAGAGGAAAGGGGAAGGCGAAGCAGAAGTCAGGCGACGCATCTGCTTCAACTCAGACTGCGGGGGGGTCGTCCGCGATGGAGGAAGGGGCCACAGAGGAGGTAAGCAGTGGAGAGACATTCTTATGAATTTCGTCATCGGTGTTTGAATAATTCTCTATATCAGTTCGGATTGTGAACTTGCTGTTTAGAGTGTCTGTGTGACTGCGCGAACTGTGGGTGGGGGTCCGCGGGTGAACATTGCGCGAGCAGTGGGTGGGGGTCCGCGGGTGAGCATTGCGCAAGCAGTAGGTGGGGGTCCGCGGGTGAGCATTTAAGAGGGTGGGGGCCGCGGGGGGTATAAAGGGGTGGGGGTACTGAGAGAAGCTCTTTTCATCTCTTTCTTGGTGGAGGAGTCCGCGGTTGTTTGAGAGGGGTTTGGAGAGTATTGTGGTGGTGGAGGGGGCAGAGCTTGTTGTGAGTATGTGAGTGTGTGTTTCGTGAGCGTGAGGATGTAGGGCGTTTGCGGGGGAGAGCTCGCGGGTTCCTTTGAGGAGGGGGGTTCTATGTTTCAGGGCTTAGGTAGGGGTTCACTGAGGTTGAGGGTGTAAAGATTTAGTGATTTTTGTTGTTGAGGGTGTGTTCGGAAGTTAGTTTGTGAGGATTGTTGGGGTGTTCCAGGGAGTAAATAAACAGAGAGGGTTTTGTGGGTCTCTTTGGAGTAGTGAATTGCTTGTGTATGACGATGGAGGAGCGTGAGTCTGTGGTTTCTGAGGGTTCGCAGGTAAGAGCGGCCAGAACAAATTAGGTTTTGATCGGAGGGTGGGCAGTAGAAACACGTGTCTCGGATCCGAGACACGTTTCTGCAGCTCAGAGAATTAGATGATTTAGGAAAGCGACATTGTTTTCTTGCGCGGACGTTCGGGAAACATACTCATACTCTGTGCTCCTATGTGTATGGACAGATTACACCTTACGAGCCCGTGGACATGGATGCACCTCCACGCATTGGAGAGGGTGATGTTGATCCTGGCATTCATGTAACCATGGAGAGACTGCGGCAGAGAAGGAAGGGGAGAGGCCAAGAAGCAGTGACTGAAAGCCTTGACAAACCCGTGTATGAGCTTAAAATTCCTCTGTGTCGAATGATTCCAATGACAGAGGTTCGCGGCGCATTAGCTCCTGACATAGAGAAGCTGAAATCTGAGTTTGCTCACGGCTACAGACTTGGGTCATCTGTTTTCTACGTGGCCACCCGTAGTTATACAATGGAGACTCAGGAGGTAACTGAAGAGCAGCGAGGCTCGTGGGATCCGATTTGGAGGGAGGCTGAGAAGACATTTGAGGAGAGGTTGAAGAGAACACCTGGTTTGGAAAAGTACTCGAATAAGATGTTTTACATCTGGGATGGTAATCACCGGCACAAGGCATGGAGTAGGGTCATAACAGACTTTCATTCCCGTGATCCAAATCCAGCGTTTCATCCAAGCCCCAAGACACATATTATATGTGTCACAGAGGAGAACAAGCAACGACTTCTACATGCGATGACACAGTGGAACAAGTAAGTTCACTTCTAGAAGTGTCTTTTATGGCAAGTTTTGGTTACTGTGAAGTACTAATCATCGGATTATTCAATATCAGGAAGAACGAATACGACCATGTGAACCAACATTGGACTCACGAGCTCCGAAGAGTCATACAGTTTGGTAGTATGCCCTTCGACCAGTTGAGAACTCTCATCTCTGAACGCGATTATGAGAACAGTCTGACAGAGTGGAACCGAGTCACAAAGAATAAGAAGTGGTACCATCTAACACGGGATGCATTTTGCAACTTACTGTATGAGGTATTTTACGAAAACACTTATATGTCTTCTAAAAGTTGATTATAATGGCATAGGAGTACCCGTTGACTTACTCAATATCTCTTTTTTGC
Source organism: Ceratodon purpureus (assembly GCA_014871385.1). NCBI lineage: Eukaryota > Viridiplantae > Streptophyta > Bryopsida > Pseudoditrichales > Ditrichaceae > Ceratodon > Ceratodon purpureus. The sequence goes on from CM026426.1 coordinate 100,019,815, forward strand.
AGAGAGAAATTATCAATGCGCAGGAAGCAGCAATGAAGATATACGAGGACTCCTTAATAACTCACGCTGAAAAGAGACAAGGAGACAGCAACATTCTAATTGAACGTGCAAATGCAGCGATAAAGGCTTGCAAAACGCACCTGCACACTGACATGGAACGCTTACTGGCAATAGCGGATCCGAAGAATGGAGAGGGATTCATCAGAGAGGTAAGACTTCTTTATTGTTTTGCTTTGTTTTTCTTTGGTTTTGTATGTTATCTTGCCTTCCTTTGACCCTCCGAAAGGGTCTCTCGGATCCGAGGGACCCTTTCGGAGGGTCATTTTAGACCCAATGTGCTGCAATATCATCATATTGCAGCACATTTGGGGGGCCTTTTAACGTCTCTCGGATCCGAGAGACGTTAAAAGGCCCCCTAAATGTGCTGCAATATGATGATATTGCAGCACATATAGGGGCCTAAAAACGTCTCTCGGATCCGAGAGACGATTTTAGGCCCTCTGGAAGAGCTAAAATATCATTATATTTTAGCTCTTTCAGGGGGCCCTTTAGCGTCTCTCGGATCCGAGAGACGATTTTAGGCCCTCTTTAATAGCTAATTTATGATGATAAATTAGCTATTATATGGGGCCTAAAAACGTCTCTCGGATCCGAGAGACGATTTAAGGCCCCCTGAAAGAGCTAAAATATCATTATATTTTAGCTCTTTCAGGGGGCCCTTACGCGTCTCTCGGATCCGAGAGACGATTTTAGGCCCTCTTTAATAGCTAATTTATGATGATAAATTAGCTATTATATGGGGCCTAAAAACGTCTCTCGGATCCGAGAGACGATTTTAGGCCCCCTGAAAGAGCTAATTTATCATCATAAATTAGCTCTTTCAGAGGTCCTAAAAACGTCTCTCGGATCCGAGAGACGTTTTTAGGCCCCCTATAATAGCTAATTTATCATCATATTTGCATCATTTTCCTAAAATATGACTATGTATATGGTATTCTTCGAGTTTCATGATGTTTTGACATAAACTTCACTGATTTCTTGTAGATTGAAGCCCATTTCAGCACTTTCAGAAGCAAAACAGAGATGAATCCTGAGAAGCTCCAGCTGTTTGCAACTGCCAAAGTACCAGCAAAATACAAGGAGAGATGGGTACACTGGTGGAATATGAGCAAAGAATCACGTGAAATTTATAACTTCCCAAAGTATCCCGCCTCAACATCAGCCCTTCGACCTTGGGTGGAAGTTGCAGCTTTCTGGGCCGGAGTAAGTTCATTTCAGTTTTCAAAATAATTGCTTATTTTGAGATACCAATTTATATCTATCCGAGTGGAAAGACATAGTTCAATGCAATGATTTCTGTAAAAGTCATCATTGAAGGTGATAGTTTTGCAATTAGATGACGAAAGTCAGCTATATCGGTGAATCTATTCAGATGGGCTGACAGTGAACATCATATTTTCTTGCAGCTTGAAGAAGAAACTGGGATTCAATATGCCCAAATTCTTGAAGACGAGGGGATCGTTATACCACCTCAAGCACCTGCAATGGGTATTGTGTCCATTGATAAGTTCGTTAGCACAGGAGCTCACAAACTTTGGAAGAAGGGGTTCCCGGAATTTCTTGGAAGGTATGGCGGGTTTGTGAAGTCCAAGCCTTTCAATGATCAAAAAGACACTAAGCTGGCTGTGAACCGGATGATTGTAAGGTATTTTTACTGGGAGCTTCTCAGGAAAGATGCCATTACAGTTGACAACATTCCCATTCGGTTCTCCAAGTGGCTTGATACCTCCAGCCCCGACTGTATCTTCAACGATTATCAGAGGAAACATTTCTCTCGCCCTCATCTCCAAGAGTGTCCGTGGTATCTCGAGCTCAAAAAGGAAGAGAAAGAGCAGGACTCCGAGCGCGCCTACAAAGCCAAATGTGTCATGGAGACAGAGGAGATGGAGGCGCAAGGAGTCAATACGCAGAATCCAACCGCGGAGGAATTCATGTCTGAGAAAGATCGAGCAAAGGCAGTCGCTAAGAAGCAGGCCAAAGAGAAAAGGGCTGCAGCGAAGGCTCAGAGCGACAAGGAGAAGGCGCTGGCCAAGCAGAAGGCAGCTGAGGATGAGGTCAATAATGAGAGACTTGCTAAGCTTGTCAAGCAGAAGGGACTAAAAGGCGCTATGGACGAAGAGGGAATTTCCCCTTCAGGAAGTAGTATGCCCTCTCAGAGATCGCAGGGAGTCTCTATTCTGCCCAGCCAGGTTCTTAGTCAGACATACTATTCTGTCAAGTCCAAGGCCTATCCCAATCATCCACCGGATGTTCTGCTGATCAATAAGAGTGCAGCGCAGATTATGGACGACATTAGCAACAACAATCCAAGATCTGTAAACGATTGGAAAGCGGTCGGTCGGTTCGTGGGTGGGCACCAGTCGCATAGGCGTCGCCAGTACAAGGGTGAAATTCAGGATGTCAAAGCAGTTGACCTTATCGTGTTTGACGTTCCAGAGAATTTGCCTGTGCCCTTCTTTGATGATCATGCCATTCCAGAGTGGAATGTATTGCCCATTGATACAGATCCGAATTCCCAGAAGTCAGAGTCTAACTGGATCCATAAACACTTTGAGTGGGCCAGTGAGTGGATCGCAGACGATGGAGTAGTCCTTGTGTTTTATCCTGACAGTAAGTTCATTCTGTCGGAGTTGGAGGGCTGGTCTCATTGGGCGGGATTCAAGGTGCAACACAAGTGGATCGTCATGAACGACCTTAAGACAAACAGCCCTGATTTTCCAGATATACAGACCACGGTCACTAACGCCATGCTGTTCGCGCGAGAAGAAAATGCCGCTTTAGGCATTCCTGCTTCTCGATTCCATTTCTATGAGCAATCTGACCTTGAGGCTAAGGGCGTTGACATGGTTAATCTAGGTTTCCTTGTTAACAAGATAAACCAGGATAACTGGACAGGGAGAGAAGTCAGTGGTGGTCCATGGCGTGGTCCACGTGAGAAGTCAGAAGACCTTTTCATTGGTTTGTTGGACCTTCTAAGTCAAGAGGAGGACATAGTTATGGACCTCACCACATCTACAGGTAAACTTAAATTCCGTCACACTTGTTAGTTTCATGGTTTCTTGAATCCTCCTCTACATCTTACTTCCTATTTCTGTTCCTGTTCCAGGCGCCTCTGTCAAGGCCTGCAAATATATGCACAGGCACCTCATTGCTCTCGAGGAGGACCAACATCTTCACGATGAGATTCTGCTTCCACTTGTTCCGGATGCTGTCGAGGATGATTCGCCGGCACCTACTCCTCCTCCAAAGAAACGTGGACCATCCAAACACGCTGAAGAGCCTCCTTCAAAGAAAGCTCCTAGACGCTCCTGTGAGTGATTACTGTTTTTACTACAAATATTTTGGAAGTTTTATTTTTCGAATTTGAATCATCTTTTCAGACTGTTTCTAATTATATATTTTTTTGCAGATATAAAGTGAGCGCACTGCTGCTCGCGGTCCTCAAGTCAGCACCACCTATGCCAGTCTTCTATAGACTATATGATACTGATATTTTATAGGATAATACCCACTATCTACATATATTTCATTCAATTTAGACAGATTACATTTTGAGTTGCGTAAATCTGTGGGACAGGACTTTGTCTGTGGCCTAGCCTGAACAGGAATGTCACGTTCCATTTTGTATACCCATACTTCTATGAATATATAATACTCTGGCTTTTGTTTTATGCGGCTGAGATTGTGTTCTTCCATTACGTCAAATTCAAATTTTTACCTGCAGTTTGCCCTAGTTCGTTTCAATGCATTAATTGATAATGCAATTTTCATTCTTTTCTATTTATGATGGCATATCGTTTATTACAAATTAGAAACCACATAGAAACTTTTAGTACTCGATTCCATTTCTTTATATTTCCTCCATTTCTTTATATTTCCTACATTTCAATAATATTTACACGTCCTCTACAAGTGCTTGAAAACGTGTCTCGGATCCGAGACACGTTTTCAAGGCTTTTATTTTTCTCCGATTATTTCATACCCTACCCTTACCCTTCCACACCAACCCCTTTAACTCCTCCCCTACCACCCCCCTACCCGGCCGAGACAACGTGTCTCGGCTTTTAATTTTCTTAAAAAATTAACTAAATTAAAAAAAAACCCCTCTCCCCTCCCCTACTCTCCCCCTACCCTCCCCCTACTCCCCCCCCTTAAACCCCTCCCTTACCCTCCCCCGGAGCCGAGACAACGTGTCTCGGATCCGAGACACGTTGTCTCGGCTTTTTTTTTTTAAAAACATTAACTAAAATAAAAAAAAACCCCTCTCCCCTCCCCTACTCTCCTTCTACCCTCCCCCTACTCCCCCCTTAAACCCCTCCCTTACCCTCCCCTGGAGCCGAGACAACGTGTCTCGGATCCGAGACACGTTGTCTCAGCTTTTTTTTTTCCAAAAATTACCCAAAAAAATTAAAACCCCCCCTGCCCCCTCCCCTTCCCCTCCCCCTACCCCCGCCCTGCCCCCTGCCCCTCCCCCCTTTCACTCCCCCTTCCCCCTGCCCCTCCCCCCTTTTCCCTCCCCCTTCCCCCTGCCCCTCCCCTCTTTCCCTGCCCCTCCCCTCTTTCCCTCCCCCTTCCCCCTGCCCCTCCCCTTTCCCTCCCCCTTCCCCACTGCCCCTCCCCTTTCCCTCCCCCTTCCCCCCTGCCCCTCCCCCCCATCCCCTCTCCATTCATCCCTCCCTCCCTCCCTTTCCCTCTACCTCCCTCCATCCCCCCTCTCTCTCTCTCTCCCTCTCTCTCCCTCTCTCTTCTTGCGTGTCTCGGATCCGAGGGACTGTGTCTCGGATCCGAGACACGTCCTTCCCCTCCCCTCTAACCCCTAACCCTGGTGCGCCGCCACCCTCCCCTCCCTAACCCTCCTAACATTGCCACACTATAAGTAGTAAGTTTCTACTCCTCTCACTCCCTCTTTCTCCGGCGCCTCCCTCGCTTAGGTGGGCCGGTGCTTTGCTTTGCTTTGCTTTGCTTTGCTTTGCTTTGCTCCGTTTGGCTTTGCTCTTGGATTTTGTTACTACTCTCGGTCTCGGGTTTTGGTACTACTTTTGGCCTCGGGTTTTCATCTGGGTTTCTGATTTAGCTTTTGCTACTATGTATAGTCTCGGGGTTTTACTACTGGTTTTGCTACAGCCTACTAGTTTTGCGTGAGGTGTTAGTTGTTAGTTTCTAGTTATTACTCTTGGGTTTTGGGTGAGATGTTGATGGTTAGTTTGTAGTTGTTAGTCTCGGGTTCTAACATTATACTATCTTGGGTTTTTTTAATTTGTTTATATTGAATTTTTTTGTCGCGGATTGAACTGATTTCCTTTTCTGTATTTTTAGAATTTTGTTGCGGCTCTTACTGATTTCCTTTTCCGTATTTACTGAATTTTGCCGCGGCTCATACTGATTTCCTTTTCTGTAATTTCTCTATCTTTGCAAGCACTGCTCTTCTAGCACTGGTCAACTGTCGCACATTAACATTATCTCATTGAAAACCGCAAAACTAAACTCTTCTTCTCTTTGTTTGTACAGTATTTCAGTGCTTAATATCAGCATCAGAACTGTCTGCGATTGCTTTCATTACGGTAAGTCCTCTTGGTAATCTGGTTTTGTTCATGTCTTATACCTTATAAAATCACTTCAATGCGGATCTTGCTCTTGTTGTTTTACGTCATTTAGCTTCTTTATTTAGCTTCTTCATTTGATCATTTCGAATTGAGTATGTGAACGTCTTATGGGAGTAAATTCTCTTCACTTACTCAACTCCATTTAATCAAATTCTTTACATTCATTTCCAGGTTTCGGGAGTTCCACTTTCGACACACCACCATGGTGCTCACACGGGCTCGGCACAGGAGGCTCTCTGACCTTGGCATTGCTCCAGAACTCCTCCCAGGCGTTGCATCGGATCGCACTCCTTTGAAGACCCCTTTATCGATGCCGGAGAACGGAGAGGAGGGTACTCCGGTGGATCCAGAGGCACCTCCAGTCCGCAAGCCAGTCGGAGCTTTGGACTATCTTAAGGAGGCAGGGATTGACATTGGAGACTGCGACGATGAGCTCACCATCCAGGTGGTTGAAGTGGGGAACACCAACATCTGTGTTGAGGTTCCCCACTCAGACCATGGAGATTCGAAGCCCAAGGATCCCTGGGGGTTGGATGTTCATGGCGCCCCTGGTGATGACTATTGTCCTGGTGATGGCTACGACTCCGACGGGTTAGAGGAGTACTTTGGCGGCCAGATTGACTACAGCTACGAGGCTCCTCCAGCACCAGAGGAGCGCCTTTTTCACGATGATGCTTCCTCTGATTATGATGAAGCCTCGACCGAGTCCAACGGCTGGGGAGATAATGAGGGTTACCCGATTATGTTCAATGACACTGATACCGATGATAGCCAAGTTTGGCGCAGCCCTGATTACTTCTAGATTTTACCTTGACTCTAATTAGTTAGCTTCTTCGTATGTACATCCAGTTTTATTTGTACTTATACTGGATTGTATTATTTGAGTTTCAATATACTTTGTTAAGTATACCCGATGTATAGGCAGTTAAATTTTGTACATTTTTGCATCCTATCTATAAAGTATATAATTTACCGGATACGTATATCTATACATGTCTTCAAATAAAAAAAATCCGAAATTAAAGATCTCGGGACCAACCGAGACGGCCACTGAAACCCAGAGATTCCCTTTAGATTCTTCTAAGATTCCGCGGTAATAGGCGCTCTTATTAATTTTTTCAAAAAAAAAACGAAAATTTTCAAAAAAAATCAGAAACTGCCCGATGAACAGTACTCTGCTCGCTGCTTGCTGCTCGCTGCTCACAAGATTGCATTCCTCCATCAAGGCGGATCCCACAATCCTGATTACAAGATCTTTAAGACATTTTCCATGATTTAAGGAATATGTCTGAAATTTCTAATTCGGTAATAATTTTTGTCAAGGTTGGAGGAGGGGAGGAGGAGAGGAGAGGCGGACTCTAGAGAAAACCCAACAGAAGAAGGAAGGCCTTGCGAGACCCCGCCTCCATGCGGACGGGGCGGCGTCTCCGCGGCTGTTGCCGCGGACGGCACCCCGTCTCCACGGCCGTCCACAGGGTCGGCCCCCCCGTCTGCGCCGACGGCCAACCTCTCTACTCCCCAAAATCTTCAAATTCCCTTAACTTCTTCAAAACTTGTCCAAATTGGACATATGAGATGTTTTTTGGCATCTTTCGGACACGCTTTGAAGAAGTTCTGGACATTCTAAGTTCTGGGCGTTTCAAAATCTTCAGATGGCCGTAACTTTCTCAAAACGTGTCCAAATTAGACTTATGAGATGTTTTCTGGCATCTACAGGAAATGTTAATGCTAACAAACACCTCATAAGCCCAATTTGGACAAGTTTTGAAGAAGTTATGAACATTATAAGTTCCAATGGTTTTGTTTTGAATTGGGCGGCCGTCGCTGAGGACGGCCGCCCAATCCAACGGCCCTCGACGGCCGCCGGAATCGAGCGGCCACGATGCGGCCGCCGCGGCCCGATTGTGGCCGTCGGATCGGAGCAGTTGCGGACGGGCCAACCTTGTGGCCGTCCCCGCGGTCGGCCGCGTAGACGGCCGCAGGATCGGACGGCCAACGACGGCCCGCGATGGCCCAAAATGGCCGCATCGTGGCCGTCGGATCAAAGGGTGGCCGTCTCCGGGATCCGACGGCCGAGATACGGCCGCGTGGTGGGATCGGCCGATCGGACGGTCGGTAATTTTTTACCCACCCGCGGTCAAAAAAGTATTACCCTGACGTAATTTTGGAGCAAAGGGGACGCCACGTCCGGGACGGGGGACGTCAGGGTTGGACGTCTGGACGTCCGGAGCCGGATCGGACGTCTATTTTGAAAACCTTGGCTGTCCCGTACTTCCGTATCAACGACGGCTTCTAATGCAGGGTTGTCATCATAAGCCGCCGTCAAAAAGTTTTCCGCTGTACACACCGCAATGTCTGCTGGTGACACTGGAAGACTCGACGAATCTTCAATTCCACCTGCACAAGTCAGACGCTCCATAGTCAGCGCTTCAGCGTTATCTGCACGAATAGAGACCTCTACAACCCACACTGCGATCCCCAAAACAAGGAACATCCACCTACTACTACCGGAACCAATAAGACTGACAATGAGGTTACTGCTAGCGGGGACATAGCGTTGCGTGACTCTACTGAGGCGGGATGTTATAAGAATGGACAAAGGATGGGATTGGAATGGCCAGTCCGAGAAGTATTTATGCTGAAATTGGAGCAAGTGTCACCAGGAAGCAACCGTCATTGGAATTGAAGGTGACCACGGTCTTCAGGCATATCCCCTACTGAAATATCTCCACCTATAGTGTCACTGCTAACTCACATGTCTACCATGCTTGTAACCATGTCTACCATGCTTGTAAGGGTGACATTCATTAGCGGTGTCACGTAGTCCTATGCCGCGACGATGTTGTTCCACTTGCTGGTCCATGGCCACTTGAGAAGGGTTTGAAGCAGCCCGCCCCGCTATGAGTGTGGTCCGCGGGCACCATCTCATCTTCATTCGGTGTAGAGGAACTCCAGATGAGGAGGAACTCTTTGACCTCTCTCTCAAGATCAACAACACTATCACCATCCATCACGAAACACCCGCACGAGACTAAGAGACAGCCTAAACCAATATAATGTAGAACCTAAGGTAATCCTTATATACTTGTTGCTAATCTCACTGGGTTCTCAAAAAAACCTATACCCCGGTATGCTGCCCAATGTCATAGAGTAGTGTCACCGCAGCTAACCCAGAGTTAAATATTTATCCAATATTACTTTATGATAGTATCCGCAAAGTTCCAAACGCAACAACAGTGTGAACCTCTTTAACATCCGGACATATTCAAGTGCCTTGAAACAGATTTTTCGCCGCGCTCTAGGAAATCCTTATCCCGGATGAGGCTAAAACCCCTACCATCGTTTACTGGTCGTAACACTGGAAATCAACTAGTGGATGCACAGTTCTAGTGCGTGTTTCTGCTTTGAGCGACGAATTTGCCCTACAACTTGGTTTAGTTCCGCGACAAGATGATCTATAAGCACAAGATCTCCGGAAACGTCTTGAGACAAATTAATCACCACTTGTCGCAGTGTATTGGCCACGTCATTAACCGAGACAGACTTTTTGGCAAGCGTTGGCTTTGGAGTGGGTGCCGGAGAGGGAAAGCACTCCGTATGATCAGAGACCATAGTTAGATCTAGTACGTGCCGCATGCCTCCTAGGACATTCCTGACCTGCTTCTCACATAAATGAGCAATTGTGCCTTCTGCAATATCCGGCCGAATCATCAAGAACACCTTCACTAAATGTTTGCAAATATTCCCGTGTGATGCCCATGCGCAGCTACAACCAGCCCATTCCTCCCCGGGATTATGAAAGACATATCTGACATCCCAATCTAAGCATGATGTCATGAGGGCGCAATTTCCCGATGACTGATTCAGTGTCACATCAGAGTTTGGAATCGAGCGGGCCTTGACAAGTGCTCAGACAGCAAAGTCCTGCATTTTTTATCGTCCACAAACCCGTTGTCTTTACGTGATCTTTTATACCAGAAATGATCATGAACATCTTTAGTTAGACATGTAATGCTCCAGTCAACACCTCTCCCATTCATGCCACTCCTTTCAGACTTCAGTATCGCTTTAAGGAAGCCATGGTAACCTTTGATAGCTGCATTCGTATCCTGGCCAGCATAAGGCAGATTTCGATACCCTACCATCCACATGTGGGCCTTCTTTAGCCACTAAGTCTCCATGTAACCGCAGAAATCCTTTTCCCTTGGGTATTCTTTGCTCAAAGCATCAAGTTTGTCCTTCGCCCAAGTTTTAGATTGACTTCCCGGTGGCTATGACCTGTCGTACATCATGAGCCCTAACTCACGCAGAACTTCAGCCCTTCGCGCCGTGTCCTTTATTTTATAGCAAGAATGCTTCTGCCATGCACGTCTCACATGCCACAGACAGCGGAAAATTGGAATATTGGGCCAAGTCTCCCTATACACGCCAAAGAAATAGCCTACCTATTAGAATACTGAGTGTTCCATAAACGACGCATATCGTGACACTGGAAATTTGTGACTCTAGTGGATGTGACACTTTGCTGACCAATAACAGTATACAGTCAAGGAAGATAACATACGTGATTGCGTTAATTCCCCCCTGAGAACAGTCCACAATAAACACAGATGACCGCCAGTCAGACCATTCCTTGCGCATTCATGTGTTTAGCGACCCCATCTAAGGGTTCAAATCTGGCTCAGCGCACCGCGATGTCAATACCCATGTGACGGGAATGCCTTGATGCCATTCATCAATACCATCAGGGTTGTTACCCGGCATGGTAACACGGTAGCCAGGGAGTATCAGTTGCACCCACGGTTACCAAGTAGCAAACTAGCGGCAGAACTACAAGTAGTAGCATGAAAATAGGAAGAACAATATAGTATAAAGTCGTAGTAAATAGCAGTTGTCGCCCTCTCTGAATTTTGTATAAAGGTTCGACTTAAGCTCATGAGCTACTTCCGCTAGACCTCTCTTTTTTCTTAATACATACGAGGTCACTTAGATGACCCTCAAGCTACTTTGCTAACCCCTAGGCTCTCTTGGTTCCCACTCTCTCCCAGTCCCTCGTCTATGCTGTGTCTCTATAATTTTTATTCCTGGTCTTTACCAGATTCCTTGCCTTAGCCATCTTTCTCCCAGCTGTTTGTAGGTTGTGTTCCTTCTTGGCCTGTCTCTGAACAGTCGTTGATATTGACTAAGACCCGGGAACCAAGGACCTATGATTCGATAGTCATCAGTCTACAGTTGGACAAGACTCCTCGGTCACAGAGACTCCTCTTACCCTCGTCCTTCCTACAACCCTTAGCCCTGCTTAGGAAGAACCAAACTCTCCTAGGGACTTATACCTTGCCCTGACTCTTCATCTCTTGGTTCTACTCTATTTTCCCTGGTCTCACATCTCCATTGATAAAACCCAGCCTAACAAGGGTGTATAATGGAAACTGCACATCCATTTAGTAAGTGAGGAACTCAAAGTATATAGTGTCACAAACCTAGTTCGTCAATATTTCACGCATCAATTTCTTACACAACAGTCTGATAGGCTACTGAAATACCTTCTTATCATTTGTCCCAAAAGTTGCGTCAATAGAGATACCGCCACCATGGCCGTATTTGACCATCATCTCCCTTTGCCAACTTGTTTGTATCCCGATTTTGAAGGGAATGTTATCACCGTTGAACTGGCCTTCAACTTCCACCGCACTTGTTTGATTCATCTCCGTGTAATGGAAAACCTTATCTGGATTCTTGTGAATCCACATACGCACGCTCTGTGCGTCAATCGAGTGTATCATATACGTTTCCTTCGCATGCTTTCGCCCAATGTTCCGAACGTCCTTCGGTGTTATCAGCAAGTCCCGAGTAATAACCCTAGCGTTGGCCTCCCATTTCCGCAAGAACTTGAGGTGCTTCTTCATAATTTGGTGGACCGTGTAGCCCTCATGCAAGCAGTCGTCGACGAATTTCCTAATTGTGGGAGACAACCGAGCGACAAAGCAACCACAATCACCAAATTTCATACCTCCGTGAACAACGACCCCTAAACCGTGCCAAGCAACCACGCTTGATGGACATTCTCGACTTCTTCCTAGAATCTTTGGGTTTAACATCCCTTCTTCTTCTTCTTGGCCTTTATTCCCTCGCCACTTTGCTGAGTCTCATTCCTAGTATCATCATATGCACCCTTGTGATCATTCCCAACATTCGCGATTATGGGGTCAACTTCCGCCGGAACAGTGCATTGTGGTACACCGTTGCCGCGCAGAAGAGCTGCCGTGACACTGTCATCGTCTGTTTCAAGATGCGGCTCTAAGCTGCCAGACGTCGAGGTTGTTGAAGGTGTGGCGTTTTCCACATCACCTGTTGCATTGTTTGATCTCACTCTTGCGTCAGCTACGTTGGCTGCATCGACGCGTACTGCACTAAGATCAGTCCATGCTGTGACATTGTTGTCGCCCTCGGGCTGTTCTTCCATTGACGCGCAAAGAGCAGTAAGAAATGGGCCAAGTCCTTGGAACATTGAAACCCCATTCTTTGCTGGGCTACCATTCCTAATAGTTTTTTAACATACATCCGCCTAGCAGTCTTCTTAGGGGATTTAGGAATGGGCAGTGTCACACTGAGGTCCACTAGCATCTTCTTTTTTGGCCCTTGTTTACGCCCCGGCTTGGATAATGTTTCATCGACACTCATCCGGTTTGCTGCGCTGAGTCACACTCTGGGTTGAGGACACATTCCCCGGCCCCTGACCATCATGGCTAGTACAGTAGATGCCAACCTTCCTCCAAGGGGCACGTTAACAAACTAACTTTGATTGTGGGTTCAAGCAACATTGGTCTCTCCTGTGGAAAGACCTGCACAACTACAGACCCATCACATTCGTCTCTTGGTTGTGGATTTCAGGAATCCTCTATGACTCCCCGCTTTCTTCTTTGCATGGCCTCTTTTTCGAGGGGTTTTTTTTTAGAGGGGTAGAATGCCTTCAAAGTCACCCACTGTGACATTGGAACACTGTGAGTGAATGACGCTATCTACGTTCTTCTTAGGGCGGCATTGTCTCCGTGTTGGTTTCATTTGGATATGCTTCTCCTTTGTGGGTGTAAGCCCTAGAAGATGTGTGACATTTGGAGGCATGATGTTAGTGGCTACAACGTCTACGACGTTCTAATGTCCTTTTGCCGTGCCATTGTACTGCACATGGACTTCTCAAAAGGCACGCTAAATACGACTGACGCAGTTGTGGAATCGGACGTTATGGAAGCAATGGACTGTTTGGAACACTCACTGTCGTTTTGTGACGCTGTAGTTTTCTTCTGAGGGGCCCTCTTCCGAATTGGTTTTACAAGGACCTCTTCCTCCTCTTCGGGGATTGCATTCAAGTCAAGCGGAATACAAGGTTTTGGCTTGAACTTCCAGGGTGCCCTCCTCTTTGTTCCTCCCTTCACAGGTGACTTCTTTGCAACACCTTCTTTAGTCGCTGAGGTGACCTTTACAATAGTCAACTTCTTACGTGCTGTGGTAAGAGATCCGAGGATATATTCTTCACTATTCCAGAGTAATCTTTGAGGCCATACTCGCACTGCCATCTACATCGGCAGCAAGCAAATTAGTCTGTGACATTGAGAAATGGAACCCTAAATCCACAAAACAGTGATGTCATATAGGAACTCACCTAGCAAAATCAAGAGGCGTTCGTGGTCCCTCCTTGCATCCTTGGCCTGCCTTATGATTCTCCTTTGTCTCTCGGAACACGCATTGTGTCCCCTCTTTTCCACTCCGACCCCGGCAATGAAATCTTGTATACACGTTGGAGGGATGTAACATTGGTGAACTACCAAATCGCGACCATGCTTCCCACGACGTGCTCTGAATTCCGGCATCTAAGTAAGATCTTCTGTCCCAAATGGACCCGCTGCTGGATTTGAACAAAACCATTCAATGTTTGCAAGGATTTGAACATCAACTTCAGACAACCTAGGCTTCTCAGGGTTCTGAGTACTCCGTGCTTGGGTGGACTGCAAATCCACTTCTGCAGTTGGCGGCGTCACAAGATTGGGCGTCTCCATGAACATGTTTATTCAAGGTAGCACTTAGATCGCATGGCAGAAGTCTCCCTTTGCTTGTCGGACCCCGTGCCCCTGAGTGTCACGACGGCGAGTATGTAAACCTAGGACGTCCTCTCAACAGCGTGCACATTGCAATTCATATACTAGGGCGTATATATAATCCATGACAATAGCATGCTTGGATATTGTTCAGGGTTACCCTAAACCCCTCGGAGTTCAAAAAATGGTGGCGTGAAACACTATCAGTCGTGAAGAATGTATGAGAATGAGGTTTTAGGGTTTAGAACGCAAGCGTCAATCTCACCAGTTTCAAACATGGTAGAAGTCGGAGACGTCGCTGTACACAGTGCTGTTGATCAATCAGCCATCCATCTCTTGCATCACGGAGGCAGAAACAATCTTCACAATGAACCCTAAACATGAAAACCAAAAACACTACCGGCGATAAATGGGACACTATGGCTGAGCAATAACTATAGTACCCTACAAAATAGGCGGCTCTGTCACTGTGGGCCATGCTGATGGCCATGGCATGCAATGAGATGGATGGTATGGATATGGTAGTGTCTCGGTCAGATTTTGTTGTAACACTGGCCAGTGTTCTGGGGGTCGACGAAGTTACCGTGGCGCAAAATTACATGTTACGTGGCGGCTTGCGACGGAGGGGTAAAAATCGGGGCTGCCGCGGCAGGGCCCGCGTCTTGTTGCGGCCGCTTGTGCATGCTAGCTAGGCTTCACTACATGGAATTAAGCCTTCTCCCCAATGAATTTGGCTCCATTGCTTACAGAAAACAATACAACAAGATCTGAACAAGATCTGACCGTTAGGTCAAAACTAAAAGTATTTTTCTAACTCTACTTCTTGTGGTAACTTGGAAAATAATTGGGGAAAAAAATCAGATTAGTAGAATTACTAAGACTTTTAATTTACTGTTAACAATCTTTTTATCACAAGTCCATCATATATTTAAATGGTTTTTGGACCTGTCTAAGAAATTGCCAGAATTACCAAATTATCTATATGTAAGTCAAATTGCACACTAATTCTTTTTGGAACCTTAAGTAAATGTATCAGAGTGCTACTTTAAAAGCGTTTTAATCATTTGAGAAGATATGTAATGTATTATCTGATTATTTGTAATGTAATGTACATTCAATATACTTAAATACCTTATCATGGTAAACTAAATTATACACCTCTATAGAATGATTTTTTTTCTTTTTAAAATAACATTTCATATGCAAATATCTTAAAATTTAAAATTAGACCAACAAGGATTAAATAGTCAAACGATATTTTAATCAATTTATTCTATGTTTCTTCCGTATTCCTTAAAAATCTTGATTAATTTTATTTTCATATTTAGATTTATTTTGGGAGTAACTAGCTACCCTGCTACAGAATTTAATTATTTGATGTATTTGTACATGACTATTTAAACTACCATTGACATGTGTTTAGTGTTGTTAATACTTGATTGACCAGAAGTAGAAGAACTCCAACCCCGAATGGGCCTCGTGAATTCACTATATTCACGAATGGGAGGATGACATGTCGGTTGTCCTCAAGGCACTTAGTGTAGGAAAGTGTTTACCTTTGAGAAGGGGGAGTAGCTCTAAATTCATTATCCTTTGTCATGTGGCCATCCGATCAGTAGAGGCGACAAAAACCACATGGTTTGACGGGCCGGTGGCCTTGTGTATAGAGTCCAGTATCAATGGATGAACGTGGTTACTGCCACTTTGATTCATCTAGTTCTCAGAGAAACTATTTATTCTACAGAGCCTACTTCCACATAGGAGAAAAGATGCTAAAGCCCCCTTCGCATCGGTAGTTTGTTAATAACGCAAATTTTCACGTTAATATGTAGAGAGTGAAATGACTTGAATGCGTTCTCTTGCTGAAATGTGGAAGTGGTTCGGGAAGAAGACGATGAGGATGGAACAAAGGTATGGAACAGTGGCATCACACCGGAGTGGACACAGGCCACTGCGTTGTCCATGATGGGTGGGATCTGATTTTGGTGATTGTAAAAAGATGAAACGAACTTAAATGACACCGTAGGGTTCATGCAATGGGCAAGGGGGGGGGGGGCAGCGTGGGCCTCAAGTCAAGCAGTGCACTTGCAGGGCAGTAAAGAAACATTGAGCTACTTCCCCCCTTCTCGCATAGCGTCGCATTGTGTAATCTTCGAGTTTCTCCCCCGCATTTGATCTCCTGTGCGTTGCGTTTTGCTATTGTCGCTGTCTGTGCTTCTAGAACAATCTTGGTGGCCTGCATGTTGATGTTTCCTTCGTGGCTTTCTTTTCATGAAGTTGGTATTGGGTTACTTCCACTGGACATCACATTCTGTTCTCTGGTGAGGCATTGTCGCAATTACCAAGTTCAATTCCATAATTTAGAACTCCACCGATTAGGTCTGCTCAATCCAGGTGATCGCCCATCCGGTATGTATCTTTGCATGCTTTTCCCTTCC